>CM030367.1:92409960-92424528 GCA_017893485.1 Hemerocallis citrina
ATTTTTAGGTAATTAAGTCTATCAAATTTTACTTTCATTATCTCTAAATTATTATCTGTTGGCTCTGCTACTATATATGAGAATGAGAGTTACTACGTGACTCTAGCTTATAAACTTTTATATCGTTAGTTTTAATTTCTACGACTTTAGTTTTGTTGATAATATTGTCTGGGGTGTTAAATGGAACCACTAGTGAATATGTGACTCTTGTAAAATTCATTAACCTATAAATATTTTAAACTTCAATCTATAACTATGTTCAAACGTGTTGGTGAACACTACTTGATTCAATTTACTTGGATAAATCACTCACTCACAAGTAGTTTCACATCAAATCGGTCCGGGCCAGTCTAATTCTAGTGGGAAGGCGGTGAGTCCGGACTGGCCCACCAGCATTGTCCCCCGATTCTGGGCTGAGGAGGGCCAGGCCGATTTTTATTATTTAAAAAATTCTTTTTTATTATTTTTTCCCTTTCTCTTAACATATAAAAAAAACATGTAATATGTTGTCTGGAATGTACAAGAGTTATATAATATAAAAAAATATGTAATAAATTGAGAGAGTTGAGAGAATTATTTGTAATTAATTAGAGAGTTGAAAGAATTGTTTAAAAATTTTGGTGTGAAGAAAATTGTATGGAAGGGTCTCTATTTATAGAATTTTATATTTTTTGTGTTTCCTAATTAACCCAAGAAATAGTCATTTATAGTCGTTGGGAATGGTACTTAAGTAATTTAGTATTATATATATATATATATATATATATATATATATATATATATATATATATATATATATGAGAGATCCAACGGCCGGCCCTCCTGGGCCGACCATTGGGCCCGTCAGGCCTGGACCGGATCGGATCGGTCCGGGCCGATCCGGTTCACAACCTGGCTTGTCCGGGTCCTCAGCTGTTCGTTTCAAACCAGGTCGCTGTGGCATTGCCCCATTTATCCGAAACCGGACCGGCCTGTCTAATTTATGCAGGGGCTGGCCCGCGACCTACAGGAGTAGTCCACTTCGGTTCACGGTCCGAACCGGCCCGGTTGCCATACCTATGGTTAATGGTCCATTTGACAAGTCTCTTAGATGGCCATTTCTTTTCTTCGTTCCAGGTTAGCTTTATGAACCCTCATTGCCTCTATTATATCTTCATTTTTACTTTTTAGAGTAGGATTAGATTTGCCCGTGGGCACGTGCTCGATACAACATATGAAAAGCATTGTAAACAGTAAATCAACAATTATGTAGCTCAAGTTTGAATAGTATGGCAATAATTAGTTTTAAATAAAAGTTCATGTTTCCATAAGTATATATATATATGGGAGCCCTTCGGTTGAGAACTAATTTTGGTGAGAACTCCGTAAGAACTCACGGAGTAGACCCCACATGAAAAATCCGAACCGCCCATCTCGTTCTACACACCTTAGATAGCGTAACATAAAGAAATCAAGTAATTTGAAGTTCATTTGCCCATCCATCAAATAGAGTAGAATTTTCAGCCATACAATTTTACGATGATATAAATCATGGATAAATGAACTTCAAATTACTTGATTTATTTATGTTATGCTATCTAAGGCGTGTAGAACGAGATGGTCGGTTCGGATTTTTCATGGGGAGTCTATTCCGTGAGTTCTCACGAAGTTCTCATCAATTTAGTTGTCAACCGAAGGGCTATATATATATATATAGAGAGAGAGAGAGAGAGAGAGAGAGAGAGAGAGAGAGAGAGAGAGAGAGAGAGAGAGAGAGAGAGAGAATTAAATAAATAAATAAAGGATTTGTTTTGGGGGGGATTTGAATTTGAGTTTTTGGAGAAAACTTTTAGGGGGAAAAATGTGTTTTGTAAGGTTAGATATGAGTCTTTGATTTTGGGGGGATTGAAGAAGAGCCACTTGATAGCTTTCTTTGTGTTTTATTATATAGATATATATTCTAGTGAGGTGATTATGATTTCTCTTTCATTGCTTGCTTTAAAATTTTGATGGTTTCTCTCTCGTTTTATATTATACACAGTAAAATTATGATGGTGTGGAGGGAGATTTATTTACTTATTTATTTTTTTCTTCCGAAGAAAGTGTGGAGAGAAGTTAATAGAGCAAATAAAGAGTGTGTAGAAGATTTATCATATTTTTTCACAATTATGCATTTCATTTGTTTACTCTTGTTGTTCTACTATAACGTGTGTCATTTTAGCAAGAAAAATAAAATAGTTATAATTATTGTTGAGCAGTGGAGGGCCCTAGGCCCTAGCCCTCAAGTTAAATGGTAATAATGCTGCAACTATTTAATATTCGATAGAAATTAAGTTAGAGGATGACTACACATACATGAGTTTTTACCCCAAACATACATTATAAATGCATTGGGGCCCACTTCCTAATAAAAGAAAATGTTAAAACCTTGTCTTTTAGTGAGAAGTGAGCCCAAATGCATTTATAATGTGTTTGGGGTAAAAACTCATGTATGTCTAGCCTTTTGCATTAAGTTAAACACAAACTCACGTGATTGCCGGACAAAGGTGGAGTATTAAACTTCCATTTTAAGTTAAATATAGGTGGATTGTTAATTCATTCATTAACTACCCCTTTTGGCTTATCTCTGATGTTTAAGAATCAGTCATCGTCATGCTGGTAGGGGCCTTGTGCGTGCTGCTTGTACGAATCAACCGAACACTAATATAATTTTGGGTATTTTTATTGGATGAGATGAGCTGAGACTAGTTGGTCCCCAACAACTCATTTATTCAATTTGGTTAAGCAACTGAAGCAATGGCTTCCTCTCCATCTTCCTCCCACCTGACCCCCTCCCCTTCACCAGAGTTTCACCTCCCCTTCCCTACTTTCTCTGAGTTGCAACCTCTCCCTCGTCCCATCGCTTCCCTTCTTCTTCTTCTTCTTCATCTTCTTCTTCTTTCCCCCAACACTATGAACCACAGGAAAACCTACCTTCTACCATAACTTTTTACATCTCCAACCTAGAGCCGCAACCACTTCTCCGTTGTCTCCTGAGCAAGCTCTGTTCTTTTCTTCCTCCTTGACCTACCACAAAACCATATCATTCATTAGAACTGCTACCTGACTCTACTGAGTCTATTGAGTCTACTGATTTGTATACAAATAATGGAACTCACATGCTTGAGCTAAGTGGTTGTGGGCCTACAGAGGGCATCCTGCACCAGCCAAAGGCTCCAACAGCTCTCCTTGTCACGACAACCACCCCCACACCCCCTGCTGCTCCTCTGCCTTCTCCCCCCACCTCCCCCTGCTGTCACCTCAAACCCCGAACAAGTATTGCAACAACAAAACACAAATCTACTGATCCCCCCCTGCGAGGAGGAGGAACGGAGGCTCAGACAATCTCGTATCCCCGTGCGTGCACACTAAGGTGCGCATCAGCGACAGGACGATCGAGAGCTCCTTCATCATCGCCCCGCTGCGTCTCTGCCTAGAGGACGGGCCCATAGAGGGGGTCCTCCTACTGGCCACCACGGGTGTAAGAACCCTCCCCCCCTACACACACAGTCCAGTGTCACCCCTACAGAGAGGGACACAACCAGAGGGACTATGACTACGACCATCGTTGCCAGTACCAACCTCAAATCCAAAACAAGTTTCATTACTAGCAAAAGAGGACAGATGCATACATCAAATCTGCAGAGTCTACCCACCACCACAAACATCAAAGACCACTCAAAAAACCTCTACAAACCCCCACGACTTCTGACCATCACCCCAACCACCATGCTCCTCCACCACCTCAGAGGGATGCTAACCCAGCACTTAAATCCAGCATCGAGCGGGCCCATGATGGGGAGCCACAAGATGGGATTATAGAGGAGATTGACTCTCTCGAAGGTGGGGAACAATGGGTTCAAGTTATCAATAAAATAAACAAGAGACAGAGCAATTCCCCCACTCCCCAACTCGAACACAAAAAGATACAAAGGAAAGGGAAGCGGAAGCCTGTACCTTGCTTCAACTGTGGCGAATTGGGCCATTACAGGAAGGATTCCACAAAAGAAGTATGATGTCTCAAGTGTATGAAATGGGGTTACCTTTCGTATGTGTGTACAAATATGGTAGAGACTAACGATGACGACAAACACCCGGTGAGCAGAGGAAGGTCTCCCGATAACCCAACTTTTATTTGGCTAGCAAAAAGCCTGGACACAATCAAGAATGAAGAGAAATGGCTCCGACAATGGTGTGCAGTTGCCAGAGTAAGGTCAGGGAGACCATCGGAGACACACCTCCTCTAAGCTCTTAACTCAAGGTGGCCAATGAGGGCCCATAGAGACTGGGTAGCAAAAAAAATGTGTCACTTACAATTCCTCGTGTCCTTCTCGTTGTCGGAGAAGGTGGTCGAAGTCACTAGCATGGGAACAATGGACTTGGCCATTTCAGTTTGGAATTTTTTGCATGGTCACCTAGTTTCGGAGCGGAGCTACCTCAAGGCAACAAGTACTAGATTTGGATCCACAACGTGCCACTGCACTTTTGGAAGAGGGAGGCCCTCCAAGAGATCTTTACCGACTTCGGCTCCATCAAAGAGATCGATGAGAAGACAGTTCGCCGATCGGAGATCGTATTGGCGAGGATACTCATAAGGAGTGTTGACATCGCCTAGATGCCTCGGTTTGCTAAGGTGTTCTCCTTCGAGGAGTCGTACCTGATCCGGTTCGTGCTTGACAAGCGAGCGGAGCCAGAGACAGAGCTTTTGGCCATCACTTCCCCCACTCCTTCATCTGCGCTCAGAGACAACCGTTCATACAGGCAGGTGGTTTCACCGCAGTGGGATCTGACCTTAGATGGGGCTTACGAAGTGGAACGGGTGCACCGGGAGCTCATCAGAGCGGCGAGAGGGAAGGAGCATAGCCATGAACACACGACGGAGGGATCAGAACCAGGGAGAGTTTCTCTGATCAATGGTGGTCGAGACCGAGGCATGACCATCAGATCCAACGGCCCAGATGGAAGGATAATAGTGGATCTGTCGTCACAACCAGATTTGGGTAGCATCCACAAACCAGATCCCCCTCTTCGAATGGAGGGTCAGAAGAAAGCTCAAAATGGAGGTCAACCTCTCGAAGTTGGTAGAGAGGCACAGAGGGAAGAGCCAGGCTGTACAAGAGCTACAAATGGCAAAAACATTTTGAAAGACGACATGCAAAATGACATGCAAGGTCGAACTCTAACAGGGCAAAAGCTGGTAGCTTTGGCTACAACTTTGGGGAAGAAGACAAACAGTGGACGGGGTATAAACAAAGATTCCGACACAAAAGAGCAAATCGCAAGACAGGGGGGGAGAGGCACAGGAAAAGGGGAAAGCTAAACTCGGTAATGAAAAGAAAGGAAAAAGCTGGGGTAAAAGCAACGAAGAGGGCAATGCTTTGGGTCAAGAGACTGCCATTTTGGGAAAGACGACGAGCAATCTTACAGAAAGGGAAAAAGCTCAGAGTGGAAATTTACAAAAGGGGAAGAACTCAAAGATTAGCAACGAAAAGGGTAACTAAGAGCCTCTGCCTTTGTTTCTATCGCTTCTCACTTCGCCCAATATCTCGAGCGCAATGCCCAAGACTTCGAGTGCAATGCCCTATGTGCAGATGGCGCAACGTGGCGAAGGAGTCAGAAAGGGGGATCTGCTGAAGCTTGGCCACAAGTTAGCTTATCATGGGGGATAGCGTTTAAATGGGGGGCTCTTTAACGAGGAGTTTTTAAATTGGCCCAAAGAGGGGTCCAAAATAGGGGAACCACATCAAATTGTATCCAAAGAGGGGGCCTTATGCACAAGCCCAATTAATTGTATCCCCGTCTTACCCCTTGGGCTACACGAGGAAGATCGAGAAGATAGACTAAACCTTGAAGATGACTATGTTTATTCAGAAGAAGAGTCGATTGACTCGGAGGGACTGGCTGAAGAGCTTACAGGTATCTCACCGGAATTTGTACCCTCCACATTCCTTCCATCGCAACCAATGGCTCCAGATTAGACTCAAGGTGGTATAGGATTCAGGGTTCAGAAAGTCACTAAGAGGGCTATTGAAGAGTCCTTGCTAAGACAAGCGACGGAGGTACACGTTCTTTCCTAGCTTCTATTTTTAATTTCATGACTGATACTGAGATTTTTAAGCTAGTCGAAACCTGTGTTCTTGCGGTTACCGATACTGATAGGAACACTTTCCTCCTTAACAAAATTAGAGGATAGGAGACCAATAGGGTTAACCTTAGCTCGACTTCCAATGCGAGTCACAATCCCTTACCTAACCATAGTTGATGGAGGCTCTATTCTGGAACGTTACAGGCCTCGGTAGGCGAGTCAAGCGGAAAATGGTTAAGGAGGTCATTGCCAAATCAAAGGCTAACATTGTGGGTCTTCAAGAGACCAAACCCACTCACATGTCTAGACTCAATAGGGTGGGGGGTAATTGAATCTCTGAGTGGAGAATGTCCCCATCTGTTGGGCCATCTGGGGGTATCGCTCTTGGTTTTAACCCCGATATTTTTTGTTGTCTTGACGAGCACTACAGGCAATTTACTTTGTCAGTCTTGCTTCAACGTAAACCGACTTATGGACTCAATCAATTACAGTGGTCTATGGCCCGCACACTTCTGTTGCTAGGATGGTTTTCTGGACAGAACTAAGAGCGATTCAAATACGCTGGCCACACCCCTGGGTGGTGGAGGCCAATTTTAATATCACCAGATTCGCCTTAAAATACAGAGGCAGAGGATCCAGTGACTCTAATCGGGAAGCATTTAATGAGGTTATCACGGACCTGGAACTGGTTGACATTCCCATCTCTGATCGGCTTTTCACTTGGTCAAACATGCAATCGTCGCCCATTCTAGCGAAACTTGATAGGATTTTGGTCTCCACTGACTGGGAGACCAAATTCCCATTGTTTGCGGCTAAATCACTTCCTAAACCCACCTCGGACCATGTACCTATACTCCTATCCTCAGGGGAAGTTCAACCCAAGAAATCACCAAAGTTTAGATTCGAGAAGGCATGGTTAGAATTCCAAGGCTTCCACCACATGGTCTACGAGAGTTGGTCTGGCCCCACTATGGGGATTGAAGCTACCGCCATACGGTGTGAAAAAATCAGACGACTTAGGTGCAAGCTCAGGAAATGGAACTGGACCAGATTTGCACTGATTTGGAGGGCGAAAGACTCTCTTCTTGAAGAAATTGAGGAACTGGAGAAGACTGAGGAAACTAGAGATTTGCTACAGAAAGAGCGGAATAGGTTGCTCCAGTCCAGACAGGAAATTGACCAACTCTATAGGCTAGAAGAAATCAAATGGCAGCAGTGGTCCAGAATTTCGTGGTTCAAAGAGAGAGATGCAAACACGACATTCTTTCATTGAGTAGCTAGTGCCCGGCGTAGATCTAACCTCATACACTCGATCCATTCAGACTCTGGAATGATCCAAGGCGACAAAGAGATCAGAATGGCATTCTAGTCCCATTTCAAACTACTCTTTGGACACAAAACTGACCTGAGAGTCCCTCTCCGTCACGATTTCTGGCAGGATTTGGCAGGCAACTCCGGAATTATGCTGTAATCCCTCGAAGCTCCCTTCTGTGAGAAGGAAGTCTGGGAGGCAGTCCAATAACTTAGCACAGACAAAGCCCCAGGACCTGATGGTTTCCCGATGATCTTCTATCAGGCATTCTGGGAGGAATTCAAAGATGATTTAATGAGGATGTTCACTGATTTCTACGAGCATAAGCTCAAACTAGGGAGACTTAATTTTGCGAAGGTTGTGCTGGTTCCTAAGAAAGAAGACTCCCGGCGAGTGGGAGATTACCGCCCTATTAGTCTTCTTAACTGCTCTGTCAAGATCATCACCAAAACTCTCGCTAATAGACTGGGAAAGATGATGGATGGTCTCATTAGCCATGAGCAGACGGGGTTCATTCATGGACGATGTATTCAGGACAGTATGGCTGCAGATGAAGAAACTATCTATCAATGCCACACTTCGAATACTAAGAGCTATATCCTGAAATTGGATTTTGAGAAAGCTTATAATTCGGTCGAATGGGACTGCCACCTGGAAGCGCTTGCTAGAAGAGGCTTTAGGATTAGATGGATCAGATGGATCCACACTTGGCTTACCACCAGTAGAACTGCAATTTTGGTAAATGGGATGTCGGGGCACCAGTTTTCGTGCAAACGGGGGGCCTCAGACAAGGGGATCCGCTCTCACCACTTCTCTTCACCATTGTGGCAGACATACTTCGGTCCATGATGGCTAATTGCGCTAGAGCAGGGTGGATTGTACCGGTGGCCAAGGGAGTAAACTGAAAAGGTTGCTCAATCCTCCAATATGCTGATGATACTCTCTTATTTGGTAATGGCAACCTTCTTCAAAGGTATATTATATAGTTTTGAAGCTTGGTTTGGACTCAGGGTAAACTTCCAGAAAAGTGCACTCATCCCCATTGCCCTGACAACAGAGGAAGCACTAGAACATGCCACAATTCTCAATTGTGCCATAGAGAGCTTCCCCATTCAGTACCTGGAATTGTCACTAAGACTCGGGAAACTCAAAAATGCTGACTGGCTACCCATTATTGACCGGGTTGAGAACCGTCTAGCAGGCTAGAAAGGTAAAGCCCTATCATTGGGAGGGAAAGTCACGCTTACTAACGTTGTCCTATCAAATCTTCCAACTTATTATCTGTCCTTCTTTGAAATGCCACAATGGGTAATTCAAAAAAATTGACCGGATCCGAAAATGATTTTTATGGAAAGGGGCAGACCCGGATCGGACCGGGTACCACCTAATCAGATGGGAGAAGGCATGCATGAAAAAGATACATGGAGGACTAAGTATAATTGATCTTCGAGATATGAATCTTACTCTATTGGGTAAATGGTGGTAGAAGGTTTTTCACCCTAATGGAGAAGGGTGGCAAGATTTTGTTCAGGGACTACATGGGAATGGAACGAGAAATTTGGGCTTCAGGGTAGGTCCACGTGTCTCCTGGTTTTGGAAAGACACCGTTAAGGCATATGAACCCTTCATTAGCTGTGTTCAATCAGTTATCATGGCAGACTCCCCAGATTCTGGTGGGATATGTGGTGTGGTGATCACACACTTAGAGCCCTATTCTCCGAACTATATGATCAAGCATCACAACCACACTGCACGGTGGCCATAGCCTGGAAAAGAGACACCTAGAAACCATCCTTTAAACAATCACTCGATTTGGGCTCCCAGACTAGACTCATGAAACTCCAGACCTACATCACCAATGCTGGTATTAGCCGCTCTCAAGGTCCAGATAAGAAATCTTGGGGACTGGAAAAGAACGGTATGTTTACCGTTTGCTCCCTGTATAACCGAATGTACTTCATGGGATGTGCCCCAAAGTAGGCATGCGTCATCTGAAAGATGAAAGCCCCTCTGAAAATCAAAGTTTTCTTATGACTGGTGCTGAATGATGCAATTTTAACTAGAGAAAATCTCACTAAATGCCAACTGAATGTGGACTCTCGTTGCGGGCATAGGGTCCAAATTTGCTTCTGAGAGAAGAACTATAAGAGAAGCATGGTACATCGCTATTGCCGCAATGACCTGGGTGCTTTGGCTAGACAGGAATAACTTTTATTTCTGCACAAATTGTAATAATATTTCTGGTAACTTGACTCACATTATGCATTTTATTTTATTTTGGGCTAATGTGACAGCAGCAGGTCCCAGGGGGAAGATATCGAGCATATTCCAGGTTGAGGACTTTGATGATGAGGAAGTCGTGATCAGTCCGACGATCGTTTGATAACCAGCGTAGCCGTTACTATTGATAGACACCTACCACCCCAGGGTTTGTTGGGGGGGGGGGGGTGGGGGGGTGGGGTGTGATGTATTTTGTTTTGTTTAGTCGCTTGTATGATTGCGAGCTTTCTGGTACTCTTTTGTCCCACCCCCCATGTTTGGGGTGGAGGTTATGTACTTTCATTTTATTCGTAATTGGCTCAGTACTCTGAGTTTGTTTTATTAACCACTTATTAATGAAACAGGGTGGCCATACTCCACCTTTTCTTCAAAAAAATAAATAAAAATTGAACACTAATATGGTCCTTAATGTATCTTCACAGTCTTTCTATATCCTAACTAATATTGATGGATCTGGACATTTTTTACATGCCATTATCTTCTAGCAACATCTATCCCACGGTCTAGGGACTATTCTTCTTAAACTTCATGCTGTTAAGCACGGTTGCAAAATATGGCGGAAAGAAAGGTTCGCTAATTCCCACGCCCTAAATTTTTTTCTTCTGTCAGTTATTCCCTCTATTGACTGTCAAGAGGAATCGGGTCCCATTTCTGACTTTTGCCGGAATGAGCGGTCTGAGTGCCGAAAAGAATATAACTCTCTCCTCCACCAAGACCATATCAAATGGGCTAATAGGGCTAAGATTAAGTGGTTACGAGAGGGGGATGGTAATACGTCTTTCTTCCATGGCATCGCTTCTCATCGTCAAAGATGTAATCGTATCTCTTCCATTATTGAAGGGGATGTGGAATTTAGCACTTCAACTGAATTTCATGCTGCTTGCCTTCATTGTTTTAAGAACCTTATGGGCTCGACTGGGAACCGTTCCATTCATCTTGACTGAGATTTTATGGTAATGAGCTGCACGCCTTATCGTCCCTTGATTCTCCTTTTACTCTTGATAATTAAAATTGTCGTCTTCTCCTCTCGCAGCGACTGCCCTCGGCCTAGATGGTTTCCCTGCTATTTTCTTCCAAAAGTTTTGGGATTGGCTTAAAGATGACTTGTTCTCCATGTTCTCCAACCTTTATAATGGCAACTTCTCTTTTGACAGGAACAACTATGCCCACATTATCCTCATCTCCAAAATTATTAGGGCTAACAAAGTGTCAGCCTTCAGGCCTATTAGTCTCATTAACTCCTTATTCAAAATCATTATGAAAGTTCTCTCTATTCGACTTAAATCGAGTATTTCTCCTCTTATTGATCCAGTGCAATCCAGTTTTATTAAAGATCATTTTATCTTAGACAGTATTGCTTGCACTCAAGAAATTATTTCGAGTTGTCACTTTACTAAGTCTGACGGAATTCTCCTTAAATTAGATTTTGAGAAAGCTTACGACAAAGTCAATTGGGATTTCCTTTTTGAAATTATTCTGCACCGCGGATTCGGTCCAAGGTGGATTTCTTGGATTAAGTCCAGTCTATTCGCCGGGACATCATCCATCATTATAATGGGGTTGAAGGTAAGAAATTTAAATGTAAGAGGGGTCTTTGTCAAGGAGACCCTATCTCCTTTCTTCTCTTCTCTCTGGTGGCGGATGTTTTCAGCAGAATGCTCTTAAGAGCCTGGGAGGGCAACATTGTTGAAGGTTTAGGTGATTTCCTAGGGTTTCGAGGGGTTCTCAATCTGCAATACGCAGATGACACTATCCTCTTTGCTAAACCCAATGGTATCACCCTGTGTATACATCTTCGAACAGGCTTCCGGTTTAACTATCAATTTCAGCAGAACTTCTGTTCTTTGGATCGGTGGGTCCACCGATCGTTAGGCGGAGATTTCACAATTTTTTAATTGTTCGTCCACTTCTTTCCCTATTTCTTACCTTGGTATCCTTCTGAGATGGGGGAAACTTCACAAAGACGATTGGATTCCTATGATCGATAAGATCGAATCTAGACTTAATGTCTGGTCTAGTTGTCATCTTTCAAGAAGAGGTAGATTGGTACAGGTGAATTCAGTACTATCCTCTATTCCTTTGTTTATGATGTCCTTTTACTACATCTCGTCCTGGGTTATCCAGCGGATTGACAAGATTAGAAGAAACTTTTTTTGGTTTGGGTCTTCCACTTATAAAGCTAGCAAGCATATCTGCAAATAGGATTTGATTTGCAAATCCAAACTGGAAGGAGGGCTAGGTATTCTCAATCTTAGGAATCAAAATTTAGCCATTCCCAGTAAGTGGCTTTGGAAAGCCCTCTAATCTCAGGATTGCTCTTAGTGTAAATTAGTGATCCGTAAATACCATCGCCGTCATCCTATTTGGGATTTTCAATGGGTGATCGCATCCACCACATCCCCTTTTTGGAAAGGGGTGTGGAAGGTGGTGGATCCGTTTAAATGTGGATTGCAGAAACATTGTGGGTTGGGAAAATCGGTTAAATTTTGGACGAATTTGTGGCTGAGTAGCAACAAAATTGCCTCGGAGTTCCCCCAGTTATTTTCTATCACTTCCAACCCACATTCTACTATTAATTTTTATTTCGTCTTCTCCAATAACCGTAGGGTGTGGCTTATCCCTTTTAAGCGAGCTCTCCCGTTTGCTATTTTCCCTCAGTATCACAGACTGCGTGCACTTTTTCGTGCTTACAATTGGCATCCTCAGGATTGTATTACCTGGAGGTGGAACGGTTCGGGCTCATATACGGTCAATTCTTGCTATAATTTCCTCAATTATGGGGGAGTACTTCTCCTTTCTCCAAGGTTATATGGAGCTGCGTTGCCCCCCTTAAAGTTCAAATTCTGACTTGGTTGACTATCCATGGCAAGCTGCCTACGGTGGTAGCTCTCAACCATAGATATATGGCCCTTGATCAGAAGTGCCCCTTCTGCCTCTTCGAGGATGAGGATGCCCAACACTTATTCCTTAAGTGCGCATTCATTCGTCCTTTTTGGGATCTTTGTAGGAAAGCTTGGCATGTCCAAGGAATGCCTACCTCCATCCCTGAATGGTGGAGTTCTTGGAGGCATCTCCATGTAAACAAACGGTTTAGGCCTACCTGGGATTTAGCGATGATGGCCTTAATTTGGCTTGTTTGGGGAGAGCGTAATAATAGAATTTTTTCTCATTCTGAGAGGTCGATTCTGGCTTTAATTTAGGATTTCATTTTCTTCATTAAGTTCTGGGCTTCTACTCATAATTCCTCCAAATCACGTACTTTTCATTTGCAGACTTGATGAGGATTTCTTGTATTTATCGTCCCATGATTTCACCAATATCATTCTCTAGTTTTTTCCCTTATTTCTGCCGTTTTGCGTATTTTTTTCTATGCTTTTTTAGTTTTTTTCCTGTTTGTATTCTTTCTTCTAACTTGCGCTGTTTTCTTCTCTTATAGAACTAAATTCTGCGTTATACCAGGTGTTTCCTTTGGCTTCTTTCCTTTTGGGTACTGCTTGTAGGAGCTCGTTTCCTTTCGAGCCAGGTTTATCCTAGGACTCCTTGCTGGGTCCTCCACACCTGCTTGTCCTTACTGTTTATTTTGAGCTTTAGGTTGCATGTACCTTCTTTAGTTCATGGTTTCTTTTTGTATCCACTCTTATTCTCAGTATACTGTTTACCTTATGCTTGTTCTTCTATAGTGGAAAGTATTGTGTTCTCTTATGTACATAGTGCCTAACGGTTTGATATGGCCCTTTTGGTTGTGCCTTTTGGTTGGTCTGGTTGCGAACTACTCTTTGGTTCAGGTTGCCTATCGGTATGATTAGGCCCTTTTGTTGTGGCATTCTGTTGGCTTCTGGTTGTGGCCTTCTGTGGCTTTTTGGGTGGATCGCATTCTGTTGTGGTCCTTTTGTTCTTTGATACACTGGTCTTTCGATGATTCTTGTGTATCTACGCCTTGTTACAGGTTTTCCCTTCTTCTCCTGTGTTTTTTTTTCCTTTCTCCAGATGCTTTTTGGGGGGCGCGTACACCCCAGATTAGGGGGTCTTAGCGGTTTTGGAGCTTCATATGAGTTTTATTTTTATGTGCGTTGGCCAACCGCTGCTTGTGGTTCCTAGCATCATGCTGCTGTTGTGTTGGTGAGGCTTCATCGTCTGACTTGTCATTTTGTGGCTTCATCGTCAAGTGATGATGATGGCGTTGTTGTCTCTCTCCTCCTTGGGCTTGACTGCTAGCTTCATTCCTCTGCTGGCGAATTTTGTAATGCGTTTTTTTTAGTGCTAGTTCTCTTCTGTGTTTGTTCTCCATCCGCATTTAGCTTGTGTGTATTGGTGCAGCCTATGGCAAATTGCCTCTTTGCTGTGTTACTCTTTTTGGGCGGATGTGCCTCATTTTTTCGCTTTCTAGTTTTACTGCCTGTAAAATTTCCCGTTGTTTGTTGCTTTGTTTTAATAAAGATGATTGTAAGCTGGTGTCGTTTGACTCCATCCGTTAACTCAAAAAAAATCTTCTAGCTACATCATAAGTAATCATATGAATTCTCTTATTATTGTTCTTTTCTTTATATCGCTTTAATAACTTGAGATGTGGGGTTAGTTCTCGATATTTCAGTACTCTTCCTTTATTGTTGTTGTTGTTGTTTTTTTGGTTTTTGTTTTTTTTTCTATTCTATCAGAATCCCATGGAGTATATGAACAATCATTTCTTAGATTTTTTATGTACAATATATCAAAACTTAGCTACGTAGGAATAACTGTCATGAAGAGTGGAACACAGTCTTTTTAAAAATTCTCTGCCCTGGTGCGAGTAGTGCCAGAGGATCATACACTTGCTTTCGCCGATAAAACTCCCCCCATTTCCCTCCAAAATGGTGTTTCCATTCTTCATGAGTTT